>LIEC01011908.1:0-31167 GCA_001925005.1 Drosera capensis
ATCTAACAATCATCATAGGTAGTTTTACTCGTTCCATGACTCCATCATGATCCGACTCAAGGTGGCAGGTGTCTGTAGTATTATCATCAGCTTATAGTGCTTTTGAGTAGTATTATTGTGTATCCTACTGTGCTGTAGAGTTGCTTGGCGTTGAGATACGAGGCTTTGGCTATGAGACAATCACACAGTGTGAGTCATCAATGTCTACGAGTTACGCACGAGGAGTGGATGACGTTTGCAGAACATGCCTTCAGTAATTGCTTCTATTCTATATCTGCCAAGGTCCTTCCCTTTTTTCCCTGATACTAGTATACTAAACTATCTGTCATGATCTTCAATTCTTCATAGCTTAGATGTGGTTGACACTGAAGACTCCTTTGCGAGCTAGAGTTGTATTACCTCATGGACTGATTTTTTGAAGCAATAGCCTTTAGCCCAACACTAAATATCACTAGAAGGTTATTTTAAGATGGGCCTGAGTATACACTAATATTGTTCTTGATAATGGCGAGAGAGCTTTATGTGTCCTCTGATATCTAGATCGTTGTATCATAACGGCTGTCCAGGAAAAACACCTGACTTCAAATTCTTTGTGCTTATTAGATGCATCGTTAGATTTCTATCACCAAGTAGTCGGTTTGCAGCAAATTATTGACTTTTTAGGGCGCTGAGTAATGGTCACTACTAGGACAATTGATGGGGAAACTGAATTCTGAAGATAAAACATTCAGTACTCCAACACTATTTTTGTTGTCTAACTTGAGACTGTTGTATCATTACGTTTCTTTTATGGTGGTATACCACTCAGATATTTCACTCAATTAAATTTTTTGCCAGCTTTGTTACAAATGTTTGGTCCCAACTGTCATTCCTAGTTATTGCTCTTTCTTGTGCACTATCAACTTAGTACTTCTAAGATTTAGAACACTTTTTTTTATATATATATAGGCATTTGAAAATGCTGTTTCTTGTCTTCAAATGAATGGTATTTCAACAAGAAATGACCTTATCATGTCTACTGACTGTGTTGGGGCGGCTGAAAATATCAATAAGCTTAAGAATGAGGCAATCAAACTATCTGCAAGCCATCCTGGTAGGCATTTCAGTTCAATTTTATTTCCTCCTCCTCTTTTGACATTTAATTGACGGTTAATGTTCCTGTAATGAATCAATAGATGTTAATCTTCATCTAATGAATCAGGTATTGTGTTTGGTGTTATCAGTTCAGGTGCAGACTGCAGAATATTTGAAATGCAAAACCGTTGGGAGCCTGAAGCAGACTTCATTGTGCAAACAAGGCCTTGGTTCTGCAAGCTCCTCATTCAGAAATGGTCTTAAGCGGCGAAATGAAGCCTGCCTGCAACATTTCGAGAACTGCAGAAAGTTGACAGTACACCGTATCAAATTCCTTGAGACATCCTGTGCCAGGTCCTTCACTGTGATCAAAATAATGCTTGCTGCAGATGTCATTGAGTCGTCGGCTTGCACACCATTGAATGGGAAAGAAAGAAACAATTAATACTTGCAACATGAAATGGCGTAACAGATATCAGATTAGCAATAAGGGGCTGAGTCACTCACACTGATGTTCTATATGTTGGATCTAATCTTGATATGAAAAACACGCGTGCACAGTACACACGCGTGTACAGTAACGCCGACCACATCACCGACCACTGTTCATCCACCGGCCACTGTTCATCTCCACGTTTTTTTACAAAAACGTGTTTAGCAAAGCTTGATTTATTTCCTATAAATAGCTTAGGAACCCAATGTATCAAATTACCTCGGAAACAAAGCAATAAACAGAAAATCGGAAAACGGGAAGGTTTTTCCCACAAATCGTTTGTCTCAAACACACCACATCGATCCTAAACTAACATTTGGTATCAGAGCAAGGAGGTGGTGTGTACATACCCGGTCGAGGAGATATCGACAGAGGGACAGCCGACGAGGTAGGCTCAACCAAGTCCCCTGTCAGGACACGCCGCGTCCATTCCCAACACCATCGCAGCTGGAGCCGGAGCAAATCCGAACACCCAAGCCAGGGGTGAACCACCGGCGAACCGAACGTACCCCCAAGCCCAATCTTCAATCCCTATCGCAGCAACAAAATCAACCATTCCAAATACAACAGCCACCAAAACAAAGCCTCGAGGTACGCAGCCCCGATCTATCCAGCCACCCGAAGCAACCCCGACGCTGATCCAAACCACAGATCTGTAAGGAAGAAGACCAGATCTGTGAAGGAAGAGAAGAAACCATCGCGAGTAAAAAAAAAAAGGCTGAAACCCAACAGGAGCCGCTTCAAGAAGTCGCGTGGGTCCAGAGAAGATAGTTCGCATTGGGGATTGCAAGTTGGTGAAGAGGAGAGTGAGATCGGGAGGAAAAAGGGAGAAGACGGCGGCAGTTTTGGGTTAGGTTTCAGCAAAAAAAAAAATAGAGAGGAAAAAAAAGGATAGTGGGGAAAAGTGTTTGGTTGGTTGGCGTAATAGAGCAAAGCAGATAAGGATGGGTGAGTTTAAAAAAAATAAGGATGGGAAAAGGGAAGGAGGAATATAGACGTGTGTTTCGAAGGAAATAATTAAAAAGAGATATTTTGTTTGTTTTAAAAAAAAACGTTTTTTTTAAGAAAAAGAAAAAAATTGCTTTTTAAAAAAAAAAAGGAAAAATGTCCATTATTACTCAACGCGTGTCAAAAGAGAACGGCGGAATGTCGTATCATTTTCCGATGCTGAACTCCTCAAATTACACGGTGTGGGCAATAAAAATGGAGGCAATCCTAGATGCCCAGGATGTGTGGGAGGCGGTCGAATCAGCGGAGGAGGATGAAGTCAATCCGAGAAAGGATAAACAGGCGCGTGCATACATCCTCCAGGCAATTTCCGAAGATGTTTTCTTCAGATTGCGAAGAAAAAGACAGCGAAGGAAATTTGGGAGAGCCTCAAGATGAGGTATCTGGGTGCCGATCGAGTAAAGAAGGCTCGGTTGCAGACATTAAATAGTGAATTTGATGCTCTGCGGATTACAGAATAGGAGTCCATTGACGAGTTCGCCGGAAAACTCAGCGGAATGTCCAGCAGATTTTCCACCCTTGGTATAGATCTTAACGATGCTCCACTAGTCAAGAAGCTACTCGACTGTGTGCCAGAAAGGTACTTCACAGTCGTTGCCGGGATCGAACAATTTTTCGATCTTGAGACGATGCCGTTCGAGGAGGCCATAGGGCGATTGAAGGCGTTCGAGGAGAGAACTCGGCTCTGCGAGAACATCAGTAGTGGTGGGAGTCAGCTCATGTTCACCGCAACGAACAACAGACACCCCAGAGGAACAGCACTGGAGAAATTTTGTCATCTGGGCAGGAATACGGATTCGGCACCTTAGACCGAGGCAAAGACGAATGGTGTGAACGTGGTCGCGGAAGGAGCGATCCAGGCGATAATTATGCAGAGCGCCAGGAAGGTGCGGGAGGCACCGGCAACAGCAGCCGTGACAAGAGTCACATCAAGTGTTTCAATTGCGGGAAAATGGGACACAATGCTTCGGAGTGTCGCAGCAAGCGACGGAACTACGAGAGGCAGTACACAGACGATACTCCGGACGAGCCGGCATTATTGTTTTCCATGTCTCAGGAGGAGACACGAGCTAAACAGCAAAACGCCATACAACCCAGAGAAGAAAGGGTGATGAAGGTGTTTCACCATGGCGAGGAGGAAAAGACATCAGCTAAGGATGTTTGGTATCTAGACAACGGTGCCAGCAATCATATGTCGGGACGGCGAGAAATGTTCCAAGAACTTGATGAGAAGATCACCGGGGAGGTGAGGCTTGGCGATGGCAATGTCGTTCAAGTCAAGGGCAAATGAACGGTCGTGTTCCAGTGCAAGAATGGAGATCAGTATATTCTCCATGAGGTATACTACAACGAGAAGAATGGTTCAACGCAATGATGTGGAACTTCAACGCAAGAAGCCTGGTTCCCTTAAAAAGGCAAATTGGGTCGAATTGATATCTGGTCCATCTAAGAAGAATGACATTGACAACAACGAGAAAAAACCCGATGGTTTATCGGAGCAGAGGCTCGATAAGCAGAAGAGTAAGAAGGTTAGAAATCTCTTCAGACTCAGGAAAATTAGAATGGGAGAAGAAGCGGATTGCATTCATGCCAGGACGACAGATAGGGATGCGACGCGGAAAGAAGTGCTGGAAACATTCATGAAGGTGGGAAAAGAGCGGGATGCTCTATTAACCAATCTTCAAACAAAAGTGAAGAGTTTCGAAGAGAAGTTCGGAAAAACACAGAAGCAGAAAAGATCGTCGCATTGGCATTATGTGAGATCAAGTTTATGGCAGCCACTGCAACAGCATGTCGAGATCTTTCGGTTAAGAAAAGAGCCATGTCAGATTAGGGGGAGTATGTTGGATCTAATCTTGATATGGAAAACGTGTATACAGTAACCGACCACTGTTCATCCACCGACCAATATTAGCTTTTCACGTTTTTTGTACAAAAACGTGTGTTTGCAAAGCCTAGTATTTCATTATAAATAGATTAGGAATTCCAATGTATTATGCACCTCGGAGACAAAACAATAAACAGAAAATCGGAAAACGGGAAGGTTTTTCCCACAAATCGTTTGTCTCAAACACACCACATCGATCCTAAACTAATAACGTGCTTGTGCTAGATCTAAACAAGGTTTGGAGTTCGAATTGATAAGCTGGCTCGGCTATCTTTTCTTAATTTTGAATCTAATGAATATTTAGGGTACCGTATAAGTGTGTGACGGTGATAAGGTAATCCTTCTGGTTTCAATGCTCTGCATTTCCTTTCACACGTATAAGGTGATACGGTGATAAGGTGACCGTATAAGTTTTTTACACGTGGAGTCAAGAGTGGAGTTGTATAACTCCATTGATGTATTAAAAAAAAAAAGGGAAATTAAACATTAAGAACGAGAATTATGCATTTGAAATCCTGAACCTTTGGCTGCAATACTGGCAAGTGATCTCCAAGCAAGAAGAATATGAAGGAGAAGAGTGATCATGAAAGTTTCTGGTGGCACTCTCTTTCAACACCTCAGACTTAGCCATTTCCTCTTTAGCAGTCTTCCACAAAGCCCTCGCTTGAGCAAACTCCGCCCGAGCGAGCTCTATTTCCCTCCTAGTGGACTCCCTCACACGCTCAGCATACTTCTTCTCCAAGACAGCCAGCCTTATCTGCTCGGCCGCTTGGCATTTCAGGTCTCGAATGCAGCTTCTCTTTTCGTTGCGCTTAGTGATCGCACCAGCGGGTCGGAGGCAGATGTCAGAGAGTTGTAGGCTCAATGAAGATGTGCTGCGGTCAGAAGGAATCGATGGAGGCTTGGAAGATCTCGGGTGGATTGTGGCGGTGGCGATGGGCATGGAGGGTTGCGTTGGGATCCATTGGAAGGCATAGGTTGAGGTGGTCGTGGTGGAAGAAGTACTGAGAGGATGAGGTGGGGGAGGGAGCAGCTGAAGCTCCTTTTGGTTTTGATGTTCTTCCATATGGGTAAATTATGTCTCCCAGTGCACTGAGATGTTGTGAGGGTGGTAGAGGCATCGGTCTTCCTCTTATACTATGTACAATCAGAATGAATTTTTTTAATTTTTTCTTTTTAAAAAAAAAAGTTTGTTGTTAATAACGTACAACCTATATACGTTACGACACATTAATAATGAATATTTTTTGAAAACTGTTTTTATTTTTAAAATTTCTAATAATTTAATTTTTATTATCTATTAATTTCTAACAATATATAATAATATTATCATATTTTTTTTAATTTTTTCTTATTAATAATAAAAATAAAATTCATCTAAATAAATGTTTTAAATTATTATATTATAATTAATCTGTTCATCATCATCCTATCACAATTTCAATCCTAAAGATGGGATTGCTGCAGTAATGGTCAAGTGGGTGAAGCCCAATCGTAAGGTGTGAAACCCAAAGCTATTTTCCCGGGTACTGTATTTTGCTTTGATATCTGAAAACGAGCTATTTCCCGCTATATGTTTTTTCCCACTCTATCTCTGTGAGTGACACCGCCGCCGCCAACATTCTACAAAAACTCCAATCGTCGCTGGTGATTTGTCTCCGGGGATGAATAGCAGGGAGTGGATGTTGCTGTCTTCGGCGGCTCTAATCGGAGCTTCGACATCGGCGGTTGCAGTTCACTTCTTCTTCTACAACCGGAACAGAAAGAAGTCAATCCCAAAAGATCCCACGGCAAACGGCGGAGCGGTTTCCGAGAGGACCACTACTACAGATCCGTACAATCCATCGAAACGCACAGGGTTCGCCGCTTTCGTCTAATCTATCTCTGAGATCCTTCGAATTCGTTCTTCCTTTGCTTCAATTGTTTGATTTCAGTGCCTGGCGAAACCCTAGATTTTTGGTGGTATTTTTATTTGCTGCTTCGGATTATGAGAATTCTCAAGAAATCTGTTGATGATTTTTATAGGTACTTGTCATGGGATGATTATTTTATGGCCATTGCTTTCCTCTCTGCTCAGCGGTCCAAAGATCCTAATCGCCAGGTGAAACTCAATTTCTGGACTTTGCCATTTTTGCCATCGTGGAGCTTATCATACTGAGATGCATACTGTATCCTGGCTCTTAGACTAAAGGAATTTTCTAACTCAACAAGTAGAAGTACAGGCTCACTTCATCAAAAATCCAATTGAAGTGCAAAAATGATGAGAGATAATTTGTTCATTTATTAAGGGTAATTTAGAGAATGGACTACTGCTACGCTGAAGAGCATTTTCAGTTGAGTTGACGTGGTTGTAAATTGTAATGGTGTTATAGGTTGGTGCATGCTTGGTCAGCCAAAATGGTGTGATACTCGGTAAGATCCTAAACAAACTTTCCACTCGATCAACTATTTCGATCATAGGTATAATGTGTTTTGTACCTTGTTATGGATTATTAGACATGATATGTTTCTTAGGCAGGGATTGGATATAATGGGTTCCCAAGAGGATGCTCTGACGACAAACTCCCATGGGCCAAGGTTACATTTCGTTGGAAGTTTCGAGTCTAATACTATTAGAATACATGGTCTGCCATTGCTTATTCATTTCCTTCTCACTCATCAGAAATCAAAGTCCGGGGATCCTTTGGAGACAAAGTATCCGTAAGTTGTTTGTCACTCCCATTTGCTGCAACATGTTGGTATAAATATGTTATCAGGTTGATATCTAGGTTATATTTCGTTTGGCAAGGTGTAACCAAAACGGTATATTGCAGTTATGTGTGCCATGCTGAAGTAAACGCCATCCTGAACACCAATCTTGCATCAGCTGAAGGACAGGTAACTTCCTATTTACACAGACAAAAATTGAAATGCAACTTCTTAGTCGTGCTGACTGTTGGATTAAGATTGTCTTGTGTTTAAACCATTCAGAAGCTGTACGTGACTATGTTCCCATGTAATGAATGTGCCAAAGTGATTATTCAGGTAATGCCATTGTATTTTAGCTAATATATCCAGTTTTGCCACATAGGAGTTTGAATTTAGTGAGGAGGCTCAGAACTTCTGGTTTTGTCTTTTGACCTTTACCTGGATGTTTGAATTTAATCCCCCCAAAAGCAAAAACATGTAAGGATTTGTCATATTTGGAGAAAGATGGGGTAAGAATTAAGTCTTGATGTCTGCTAACAGAATTGACAAAAAGAATTAACATATATCACATCATTTGTTGTCTTGAAGTATTTCTGATTGTATTCACTAACAATTAAGTTACAATTTCTCACGGTAGCTATGTGTGTGTCCTTTTATTTCAGTGAACAAGAGAAATGAATACGAAATAGTTTTGCAGGATGAAACCGTGGGGTTATTGTTCCACTCGTTGCATTTTTAATTCAATAAGTTTTCCTGTTTTATATGCTTTGTTTTTCTGTTTATAAAACAACAGTTGCATAATTCTAACACATCTCTGTATTGTCTTCACTCTCCAGTCAGGTGTTTCTGAGGTTATTTACTTTGTTGAGAAAAGGATTGACAGTTCAGACACTTGTTATGTCGCTTCCCACAAGCTCCTATCAATGGCTGGTGTTAAGGCAAGATTGTTATCTCTTGATTACCTTGATTTTAGCAACTTGCTATCCTGTTCTTATCTGCTTACAAAACAATGATTTTGTAGTATTATATTTACTTTATTTACCTACGTTAGAATTTTCAGTAGATAATCGAATGGCTTCTGATGTTACTATCATTGGAAATGCAGGCAAGGAAACACCAGCCACAGATGCCTCAAATCTCAATAAAATTTGAAGAGTCTTAGAGGAAAATTTACCTGCTTGAATGGTATTGCTCAAAGGCAAACGGCCCGGGGTTGTGATCCTTTGATATTGTTGTGTTTGCTGTGTATCATGTTCTTTGTAGGTAATTGATCATGATTCCATCATAGGGTTTCATCCGAAACTCTGAGTAGTGCTTAGCCAGATACTATTGAGGTTCACCTCAATGTATGCGATTATGGGAGAGGAGTTAATATGAGAATCTTGTATTTGCTGGTTGGTTCTTAGCCATGTAGCAAGTGATTGTGTTTGTGATTCTTCTTGAAAACTGTCAGTGCTATAGTTTCTCAATGCAGCTTAATTTATTTATTTTTATTATCACTCATGCGTAAGAGCCAAACTCTTCGCTTATTGTTGTAAATCCTGGGGATAGGTTTTATACCTGTACATTTTTTGTATGATCAAAAGAAGTGGTATAATGCATGTTAGCAAGAAAGGGAACGTGATATCAAGAAAGGACATTGTTGTGATATTATTTTTTCGTTCATTATATCTTTGAAAAATGATAATAATAATTATATCTTCTAATATGACTGCATGATTTCTTTGTTTAATGGTAATGGTTAAGTCGTTTTTTTATATTTATTTTTGGATAAAGTTGCATCATATTAGTAATATTGAGCGGGACAATTTCAGAATCCTTTTTCTAGGGTTAAGTGCAATTTGCCATACGATCGTTTACCATCGTCCTTTTTTCCATCGCCTCACCCCTGTGTGGCTGTATCACTCTCCGATGGGGAAAAATTGGAAGAGGGTGCGATATTCGCAGAAGCCGATCCCTGTGCCGAATTTCGACCCGTTCGATAGATTTACGGACGATCTCGTGCTTTGTATTCTGACCAAACTGTGTTACTCCTGCCCTGCCGACTTCATCCACGCCATTCTGTTGTAAGTCCCACTTTCGATAATTAGCTAGGGTTTATGCCAAGTAGAGTGCTGTCTGTACATTTCCTTTAAAACTTGACTCACTTCGATCATATTTTGAACGTGACGACGATTTATCGGTGTGATGCAATCTATGTAGCGAGTTCATGTGCATCGTATATGTGCTGGAAGCAATTGATATTCAACTTTTTCTTTTTTCTTTTTTAGACTATGGGTGAATGAGGAAGATGGAATGTTAGAGTTCCACATTGATGGTGGATGACGTTTTTTCACATCACACAGTATATATAATTTATTTGGAAACTGACAATAGGTCTCAAAGCTTAGTACAAATCGCAACTGTGCAGTTGACCGGGCACGGTGACCACATTCAACATCCCTTGGACCATGCCAGGATGTAAGCTTTTCTGTTTACTCTCTTTTTGAAATATTTCTGGGGTGAATTCCAGGTGCAAGAGATTCAACAGTTTGGGTCTGGATCGATCAGTGCTGGCTCATGCTGGATTAAACCTGTTTGCGATCAAAGCAAAGAATCGGCCGGAATCAGCTTAACGTTTCTTGAGGCAATGTATTGACTCTGGCATCGTCGAGGTTTGCTACTTCCTAGGAATGGCGAATCAGTCTTTTCTTCTACTAAATCCCAAACCACAACATCAAAATTATTCTTCCCATACTTATTTTTATCTTTTTTTGTTTTAATTACAGATTCAGTTCTGTTGTTTTCATCATCGAAGTGACGGCGTGTCCCTAATGGCCAAGGCAGCCTTCAGATTCCACGCACCTGCTACATACTCTCTGGCAATCATCCAATTGAACGGCAGTGGTGCCCCGAAAGATCATATGGGCATACCCAATGGAGTCGCTCTGTTTGCACGCGCCGCAAAACATTGTCATGTGTACGCTCTCCGTGAGCTTGGCCACTGCCTCCTTGACGGTTTGGGTGCCGTGGAAAACTTCCCCGAGGGACGGCACATTCTTAAACAAGCGGTAGCTAGGGAGGCCAACCATCATTGCAGATACCAAAATATTCGTCCTGATGACAACCACCGTGATAGCCTAATGAGCAGCATTGGATGTAATTTACTGGTTCCAAAAGTGCATCCTGCAAACCGATTCTTGGTGGAGTGGTGCCGATCAAAATGATGGGAACTGGGTCCTGGACTCAAGATGTGTTCGAATACGAGGTGTGGACGGGCAGAGACCCGGCTATGTGAGTTTCGTAGATGCTCGATCTGTAGGGAAGCGGCACGTCATTTTAATATAAGTCACATGCTTAAATGCTTGTTGGTGGCGGAGTAGAGGCTCGGCATGAAAGTTAGAGGCAGTGATGCGACGGAACCGCCTTTGGTTTGGACTTAAGGTGGAGAGGAGTTATGGCAACGAAATAGAGTTTGAGCTAAATGAAGGTTTGCAGTGTTGTAATCGACGGTTGTTTTGGAGTGAGAAAAATTGTGCAGCGGGAAATTGGATCCGCAAAAGAATCTCATCTACACAGGTAGTGTTGAGAAGCACACTAGTTAACAGAATTTGCATTCGCATCTGTGAATATGCATATCACTTAACCGAAACGAGAGATTTGGTACAATTCAAAGTTGCATTCTAAACTTTACTTCATTGTCCAAAATCCGTAACGGAAATTATGCCGTTGATTAAATTCAGCCATCCTCGTTACCTTTATTTTTATAGTATGAGATGTATATGTGGCAAATGCGAATAGCTTAGGTTGACAAATATCCTATTTGTCATATTAAACCGTGAGTCTATGATCCGTGTGAGTCTATGGTCCGTAGATGATTCATATAATGTTGTCAATAAGATTAAAGGGATTTTTATAAATAATAGTCTCAAATCTTAAGAATTTGCAGAAAAATACCTCAAATCTTTCTATTTATAAAAATAATATCCAAATCATATGAAATTTATATAATACTTGTTGTCGTTATTGAATCCGTCAACTTTAATAATTTTTTACATTTTTCTTTTTTCCCTTATTTAATATTTTCATATTTTACATCCAAAAAAATGATAATTACGGTTTGAATGATCAAGTTAAAAAAATTTAATAAGATAATTAATATTTAAGAAACAGAAAAATTGACAAATTGAAGAAATAATGTGAAGACAATAGATTTTCTTATAAAGGGATGAAAAAATTATGTAAATGAATAGATTAGATAATAAAAAATAAAAAAAGTCTTTGAAAATAATGATTGTACTAACGATAACAGCTATTTCAAAATATCATATGATTTGAATATTGTTTTTGAAAACATCATACGATTTGAATAATATTTTTAAAAATTTTATATAATTTGAATAGTATTTTTATAAATATATAGATTTGAGATTATTTTTTATAAATTCCTAAAATTTAATATGATTAGATATAAAAATCATGTGATTGGAATATAGACTTAAGAGAGTCCTATAAATATATATATGACATCTCAGTATATATATATACACACACCTAAACTAATATGGGTGACAATTTATCCATCATACCACTATAAACAAAACGCTTATGTTTTCCTTCATCCTAAAACGGGTGAATCATTTTAGCAAAAACCCTAAAATCCGTTGTGGGATTTTGGTGGATGGCTAGAAAAGCAAGCCGCGTAAGAAGCAGACGTGTTCTGTGCAGCTCATTGAAATCAATTAGGAAAGGAACTTTGCTGGTCATGTTTTTCCTCTGTCAAATCCGCCTGCTGTATTCTAATATTAATGATACTAGTGTATTGTTCAATGGCATTTCAATATTGAGAACGTGAACCATTTTTTCCTTTTGGCAAATACCAGATCGCATCTACTGACTGGCTTCAAGTGATTCAAACTTCTTTCGTCATTCGCACAAGTTGTTTATACAGATACAGTTTTATCCATTAATTTGACTTATATATAAAGCGCCATGTCTTTGCCGGAATTGACTTTGAATCATCTATTAATATAAAATATTAATGGTAAAAGTATAACCATTCCCTTGGCTTCTTATTGGCTACTTTCTCTTATTGACTATTGCAATCTAATGTGCCATGAATTTCTCTTCAGTTTGGTGGAGTTGGAGAAGCAACTTTCTGGCTTGGTTCCAAAGTCGTAATCACCCTGTAGGATTCAAGAGGATCGGTTTAGGAATGAATCGGAAACTGCCTTTGAAGATGACAAGTTTCTGCAAAGCATCTGTACTCTGAGCAAATGTGGTAAAACTATCTACATTTGCATAGATCGGGCTGACAAATTATTCTCCTGTGCTAAGAACTTCTAAATCTAATGATTCTAATTGCTCAGCGAGTATTTCATATTGATTTGCTGTGAATGAAATTATTTATGTTTATTTGGGCCAGTATTTGGTGTTCTCTTTTGTTGCTCCCACTATATATGGAGTTGCTGTTGGATCCTAACAGCGCAGGTGCAATCCACAGCGCAGGTGTGGTTGAAGTCCAACAGTCGTGGATCCATCTCAATATATGCCATGCTTTTCTTTTGGAACATTTTTTTCACGATATTGTTTGAGCTTAACATGGGAAAAGTGATTTTTATTTTTATTTTTTGAAATTTGGAAAAGTGAATTTTTGAGATTATACATGTGATTTAATATAAAAAATAAAAAATAAAATCTTATGTTGACATCGTACTTTATCTATTTCAAAAGAATCAATGCATATGAAGGAAACCTATTCATATCGTTTCGCTTGATTCCGAGATGAAGTTTGTAGTTAATGGGATTCGTTCTGGATAAATCTGAGTGAGTTTATCCAACATAAAAGCTTTATCCACCATAAAAGCTTGACCATTATTTGCTTGGAAATAATTCAATGTTAGAGCAAATCCAATGCAATAGTTATATGAGTTATTATAATCAAATTATAACAATATCTCAAAATAATTATATTTTTGATGAACAAGTTATATTATAACAAATTTAGCATTTTATCAAATATTTTTTTATCAAATTTAGCTTTGGAAATGGCAATGTTATTTTTTATCAACCCATAAAATTCGATGCACAAATCTCAACACAAAGAAAAATGAAATATGTGATATTCTCATGTACATTGATCTATCCTATAGGTATCGCAACAATCCAACTACTTTTGTGAATGGTTAGACATGTCTAATGTGAATAAGTAAATTGTGTTAGTGACTTTGTGGGTGACATTAACCTAGTTAACATATAGTATAGGGATGACAACGGGACGGATTTGGATCGGGGATTGTAGTATGCGAACCCAAACCCGATTAGGTTTTAAAACTTTAAATCCAAATCCGACTCGACCAAATTCGAAGATACCCTGAGTTACTCATACCTAATCATTCGTGGGTTTTTGGGTTCGAGTTTTCCAAACCCGTATTCTTATATGTATATTTTTTTCTAGTTTAGATAAAAAAAGTTTTAATAAACTTAAAACAATGCTGATTGATATTATTTAGAATTATATTTTGTCTATTGATATATTTAAATAGTAATGTATTTTAACATATAAATATAATATGTATATATATTTAAAATGATGTGGATAACCATCGGATTGGATATCAGGCATTTAGAAAACCCATCGGGTTTGGGTTTGGATAAACTCATCTGATATGGGGCTAATTGGCATCCTTAATATAATGTTAGCCAATTAGTTATGATTAATTAGTTCAACCCTAAAAATAACGAGTTTGGACATTGAAAATGTAATACTCTTCTCATGTTTATTAAACATTAAGGGTTAAGTTGTTTAACTTGTAATATATATAGATATCTTAAAATATAAGAACAAGTGCGGCCAATGTCATCACATGGCATTAGATAGAATGACACATGTCTTTCATACAAAGAGGATGCAAATACCTAAGTTTTTAATATATATATATATGATGAAAATTAGGAGAGAGAATCATGCAACACAGAAACAAAGAAAAGATGGAGACGGCCGAGAGCATAAGAAGGAGAAAAAGGAAAAGCACACAACAAGTACATAGTTTGAGATCACTTTTGGTTTCATCTAAAGAAACAAGATAATTCTATAATACAACAACACTTTTCACATTATTCTAATAGGGAAATTTGATTAACTTTGACATATCTATTTGCAAGGAAATAGAAAATAATAAATTTCATAACTCAAACAACTATATCCAAGCAAGAACATCAACCAAGAAAACCATATGGACCGTGTTTTAGTCCGTGAATATAAAGAATTTCTTATGTGATCTTTAATTACAAAAAAATGATTTAAACTTCACATGCATGCAAGTTATTCCAAGTTTATGTTAAACTCTTTGATTTGAGTTGCATGTGGGTTCTTGATTTTATTCTTTTATGCATATGGTATCTCGAATGATAAAAATAAAGAGTGAACTATTTATGATGTATGCGAGTTGAAGTATGCATGTTAATGCTATGGACTCAAAGAACCAATGACGTATGTCTACTTGGTCATAAAAAATCCAAGATGCACCTACAATGTTTATGTTTCTCGACCATGCTATTTGACATGAATCAAATGAAGGTCACTCGCTACACGAACAAGTGATTTCTTTATGTTTTATCAAAGTCATTCAAAGTACATAAAGATTGTTGTTCATAAATTGTTGATAATAACATGTTTTTACGAGTCGAATTTTGATTATTGAGATTTTTATTCATTTTGTTGTTTGTCCTAAATGTTTTCAAGTAATCCGATGGAGACGACGTGTAGTGAGAGTGAACCCGACAAAAAAAACATGATTTAAGTTGTTAATGTGTTGTATTTTGGGACTTGAACTCTCATGAATCTACATTTTACAAAATGACATATAATCTTATCATATAAATGGGTCTTTTCCTTGTCAACCTCTCTATCTTGTTAATTAAATAATAGTTTAGCGACTAGATTTCAATTAAATCAATAATGTTCTTTTTGTTAGAATTCTTAATAACAAGGACGTTATAGATATAATTATAACACGAATTTCCCTACAACAACATTGTAAAATTTTATGAAATTTATATTATTTATTATGAAAATAAAATTTGCCTAAATCAAAATAACATGTATAATTGAATTTGTTTTTACTATTAAAAAAACGAAGAAGAAAGTTTTCGACGAGGCCACAGGACTCTGTTTTATCTCTATCCTTTGAACAAACCGAGAGTCATCTGACTCATTTCCTGTTTGGCCGCCGACGAAAACTGCGTATCTGTTGTGTTCTGTTCCCACACGCTAATCCAAGTGTTTCCGCTCTCAGACGTAATTAATCAAACGCTTAGTAATCTTGTTTGATTTCGACTTTCTCCTCACTCAAGCTACTCCCAATATTCAAACCCTTTACTCTAGGGGTTGTTTAGTCAACTAAAACGACCAGAATATTACTTGGCATCTCTTCAAATCCCCATTCAATTTCACATCTTCTTGTCCCCTACTATCAGATAATTTTTCTATATATCCACTGCCCATTTGTTTCTGCAACATAGTTTTGCAACAATCAGAGAAAGATGAGGAGCTTTCATGTGTTGTTACAAGTCTTCATCATCATCAGTGGCATCATCATCTTGCCATCATTGTCGGAGAGCTTAGCTTTAGGGCATGCTCATGTGATCGCAGGAGAGCAGCCGCTGGCAAAAATCGATATACTCAGCACCACGCTCGCTCTTCATCGAGATGCTTCCATTAAAGCTGAACCAGTTCTTCTAGGATCGAAGGTGATAGAATCGTTGCCCTATTCTGCTTATACCTTCAAAATTTTGAAACTTTTTTGGGTTTTGATTTTCGTTTTGGCATTTAATCGAACAGGTTATGTGCGTGGGAAATGTCAATGAATAGTGACTTGATCGCGAATTCAAGTTATGTTTAGTTGATTAGAAAGCCTTATTGATGATGAATTGGCTCAACTTTGCTTCAAAACTTGGCCCTATTTCAGCATCTATTGTTCTCCTTGTTATGGATGTAGTGTAGTTAGTTATGCAATTTCCTGTTGTGCTCCTGTTTGCTGATGATATGCGAAAAGTACAGGCAAACTAAATTGTTGATGATATGCAATTTTCGAAGTTTGTGAAATTAGCTACAAGCCTCTACGTGGATATGTTGGTGGTGTCATTCCCCAATTTTCTTGTGTACTTTTGGATATCAGGGAAGTTATTATTTGGTGTACGTGGTGCGATGGTGTCACGATTTTGGGTGATTTTCATGTGGGACACCTCACATGCCATGTGTGTATAAAGTGATCAACTTGAGTTCATGGCGGACCCGCCATTATGACGAAAGCCACTATTCGTTCGATGTTTCTGTGTGCCTTAATATACTACTTATGGCAAGATGGAGAAGTTGTTAGAGATGCGATTATCTCAATTATCATAAGCCATTATGTTCTTGCTAAATGTATGGTTCAAAATGGTGTTGAGCAACGTTAATACAGTTTGGAGTAGTATATGATCAAATAATTTGTTTCAATCATCCTATATATATGATCGCGCTCTCCTGTCTTTGAAGGGGGTTCCCCTTGTGGATGTTATTGTGGACGACTATAATGAGGTCAATTGTGCAGTTAACGCTGCATGGTTGTGATCTTATTGCTGATTAACTTTGATAATGAAGCGCACACATCGTTTGTTTTCCAGTTCGGTTTCTGATTTATTTTGGTCTTCTGATGACAGGGTGAGGATACGGAATGGGTTACTGTCAGCTTGAAGTCTCCAAATCCATCTGCAGATGACTGGGTTGGAGTTTTTTCTCCGGCTCACTTCAAGTATGTCCACCACCTTCTTGTGGAATATCTTCCTATCTGTTGATGTTCTTTATCATATACTTTTCACATATCTGTAGGGCGTTTAGTTGATTAACATGCTAGTTTAAGATTAATGCCATTTTATCGCTTCTAAACTAGTTTTAACTTTTAACCAATTTCTCGGTGATCATGCTACAGTTCATCCAGTTGTTATTCTGCCGCTGATACAAAGGACCTGCAGCCATACATATGCTCTGCACCTATAAAGGTCATGATTATTGATAAATATTGATATTGCCATCCCAAATCCGAACCTATTTTCTTGTTGTTCACAAACTTAAAATCGATGCCATAATTTGCAGTACAATTATGCTAACTACAGCAGTTCAGATTATACAAAAACCGGCAAAGCTTCTTTGAAGTTCCAACTGATCAATCAGCGTTCAGATTTCTCCTTTGCTCTCTTTTCAGGCGGATTGTCAAGTGTAAGTTGCAATATTTTGTTCCTTTTTTGTATCAATGACCTTGACCCTGAAGGAAATACCGAAGCTTCAGTTTGATCCTCAACGAAATGCTGCTGCTGTTGTTGTTGTCGTCTCCTTGCTCTTCAAAATTTTCAGAAACTGTATTCTTTGAAACACTGATGATCTAAATGTTTTGTCGCTGCAGCCGAAATTGGTAGCAGTTTCAAACTACATATCATTTGCCAATCCTAAAGCACCCCTTTATCCCCGTCTGGCTATCGGGAAGTCTTGGGATGAGGTACAACTATTGTTTCTTATGTTTCTTATAATTTTTCTGGGTAGCTTGATCCATGATTTTGGAAGAAACGTTCCAAGCTTACAATTAGACCTTGCGTCGTTGGATTTTTTTTTTCTCTTTTGTAGCTACACACTGATTCCCTGTCCTCGTGATCATTGTTTCTTATTACCGTTACAATTATTTTTAGTGTCGCCATTTTCTTGAATAACAATCTCTGTTAGCATACCGTTTCTATCCTGCAGATGACAGTTACCTGGACTAGTGGCTACAACATTGATGAAGCAATGCCTTTTGTCGAGTGGGGTCTGCAGGGTTTCCGCAAGGCACGATCACCAGCTGGAACATTGACATTCACTCGCAACAGCATGTGTGGTATGGTTCTCTTCGCCTTTTATGCCACTGGATTTTCATTAGTTGGTAGCTTAGTAAGTAGAAAAGATAAGATAAATCATGAGAGGTGAGGTGAAATCTTTGAGGGCTCACTTCGATGTGGAATTCTGCAAGAGTACATCCCAAATTCATGATACAAGTCAACTAGCATATGGTCCGGACATAATGTGTGACAAGGTTCGCAATGAACATGCAGGTGCACCAGCGAGTACTGTTGGTTGGCGTGATCCAGGTTTCATACACACTAGCTTCTTGAAGGACTTGTGGCCCAACAGCGTGTGAGTAACTCAAATCTCATGCCAAGTCATATGATTGTTCTTGATTCATCATTTGATCTTTAGTCTTTGCTACTGTGATCACAGTTGAGTGAATGATGTTTCAGGTATAAATATAGGTTGAGCCATCGCCTCTCCAATGGTTCATATGTATGGAGCAAATATTATAAATTCAAATCTTCACCATATCCCGGTCAGGATTCGCTTCAGCGCGTTATAATTTTTGGTGATATGGGCAAGGTATGATGATTCGTTCCTCCATAGCTATCTCAGTACTCATTCACTAAGTCATTGTTGTATGACTGCATATAGGAACACACTTCAATGTTTCTTTCTTTTCTCTTCTTATCTAGGCTGAACGTGATGGATCAAACGAATATAACGACTACCAGCCAGGGTCACTGAACACAACAGACCAACTTGTCAAGGACCTGAAGAACATCGACATAGTCTTCCATATTGGTGACATAGTCTATGCTAACGGATACATATCACAGTGGGATCAGTTCACATCACAAGTCGAGCCCATTACTTCTACCGTCCCCTATATGATTGGAAGGTCCGTAATACTTGTTCCAAGGAAGAGAAGTCCCAATAGCTTCATACCGTTTAATCTCTGAAATTTATTTAGGAAGACTGGTGAGCATGTTTTTTTCCTTTTTTTCATATATATAGTTTCTTTCCCTGATCGCTCTTTTCTCTTGCTCAGTGGTAATCATGAGAGGGACTGGCCGGATTCAGGATCCTTCTATGCTGGCACAGATTCAGGTGGAGAGTGTGGCGTGCCTGCACAAACCATGTATTATGTTCCTGCTGAGAATAGGGCCAAGTTTTGGTAGTTACATTGTTCCCACTACTAATCATTTGCCGTATAGTACAAAATATCATTTATTATGTGCTTGTGCTACATTTCTAGCTTTAAGCCTTTCATCTCGATATCTATAGGTACTCGACTGATTATGGGATGTTTCATTTCTGCATTGCGGACACTGAGCATGACTGGAGGGAGGGCACTGAACAATACAGTTTCATTGAGAAGTGCTTGGCGTCAGTTGATAGGCAGAAGCAACCGTGGCTGATATTTGCTGCTCACCGTGTGCTTGGGTACTCATCTGACTATTACTATGGCCTCGAGGGGTCGTTTGAAGAGCCGATGGGCAGAGAAAGCCTACAAAAGCTCTGGCAGAAGTATAAAGTTGATATGGCATTCTACGGACACGTCCATAACTATGAGAGGACGTGCCCAATTTATCAGGTACTGAACGCAATATAATTTTGCGATATCCATCACTGTCTGCTACAGCTCTGACTCTATGCACCTCATCCCATGTTATCTTACTTGCCTTTCGTGTTTGCTTGTTGTAGAATCAATGTGTTAAATCGGAGACATCTCACTACTCCGGCGTCGTGAATGGCACAATCCACGTCGTGGTTGGTGGGGGAGGAAGCCACCTTTCGACATTCAGCCAAGTCAACACGAGTTGGAGTCTGTACAAGGACTACGATTACGGGTTTGTCAAGCTTACGGCCTTTAACCATTCATCACTCCTCTTTGAGTACAAGAAGAGCAGTGATGGGAAAGTATACGATTCCTTCACCATTTCAAGAGACTATAGAGACGTCTTGGCTTGTGTACACGATGGTTGTGAGCCAACTACTCTTGCAACATGATTCTTAGCTTTGAAATTGGACCGAAAACTTTGCACTGTCAGTTAATTGTATCAGTTAACACTACATAATTTTTGTGTCAAACGATAAGCAATTCATTCTGTTTTGAAGACAGTTTCACTGTATTAAGATAAAGAAATGTAATCTCCATAGTCCATCTCCAGTTACGTAGCTCCGTTTCTCGAGGAGTTGAGGCGGGTCACTAGAGTTTTTCATGGAGGAAAAGGAACAACAATGACGATTAACCTGTTACTGTTTGGTGGGCTTCGATTGTAGGTACGTTGGATGAAAATTCTATTTCACATCATGATTTCTAGGGTGGTAGCAGTTCAATACATTGTCGTGGAAACTTGAGAGACAATGACGATGATTTTGTTATTGGCATTTATAATCTCAATGATTAAAACATGTCCTTTGATCTTAATCTTGTTTCTTTTCACTTACTTCTTTCGTCTCAAAAAAAATTACAATTTTTTTTCACATTCACCCACATGAAGATAGAAGTTTTCATCGATGTCGCGAAATAATTAAAAATTATTTTAAAAAAAATATATCATGAAATATTATTAATATTATAATAATAAATTATTCGAAAATTTAAATCGTGTCATTTAAATACATAACAAAATCCAGTAAAAATAGAAAAAAATATTACAATAATTATGGGATAAGGATAATATAATTTTAAGAATAGACAATAAATCTTTTTATAAAGTACCTAAATTTTTAGATGAAAATATTTCTATCATGATAAACATATGATATTGTTCTCTGCGATGAAAAAATTATTACTCAGATCTGCGAAACAAAATTTTCAACATCTGACCACAATTGATTTATTGTATTATAAGAGGAGAGGGTTGATCGCTGCCATTAATTTTTGCAGAGGGACTGTGTGAATTCTGAAGTCACAAATCACGGGGCGACGTGCCTGAAAAGATCTTGACCCGACTGCGCTGCGCTTTCTATGTCTCCTCCCAACCCGAGGGTTTCGCCTATTCCTGATTCCCTTTCAATGGAAGAAGAAGAAGAATGCTGTCTCTTCCCTTCAGCGTCGACCAGCAGCAACGGCACCGTTGGAGTCGGAGTCGGCGGCGGCGCTTCGAAGTTGTTGTCGAACCTTCCTTCTCGCGGCCTCTTCTCCTCCACCGTCACTTCTTCCAATTTGGTATAATTCCTTTTCTTTTCCCTCTTCACTTCACTTCTACTACTTTATGTTCTCTCTGATATTCGTTTGAACCGTAACTTCTGCTTTCATTGAGTATTGATCGATGATATTCCTATTAATTGAAATTGTTGCTGAATTGTTTCTTCTTTGGTGCTGTTACTGTTGAGACATTTGATAGAAAATCCTAGGCTTGAAACATTGCACCCAAGGTATCTAGTTTAGAATATCAAGATTGTTATTTCCGGACTAGTATTTATAGAAGGCTAGGCTTACGATAATATGATATTTTTATACAATTAAAATACACCCTATCTACCGAACACAAATCTTATTTTTATGGTGTATATTGAAAACTTAGATTGAAGGAGATATTATTAATTATAATATTCCTCAACAGTTAATTGTACTCAACAAGTTTGATTTGAGCAGCAGTTGAATATGAATGACTAAAATCTGAACTTGCGATGAGTTTGGGGTTTTGGTCTTATTTGGTGGATATGTATCAAGTCTGAGTGTTGGCTTGGCTAGACGATGATTTAATGTAGATGGCATTCATTTGATAGGGGTTATCACTTGCCAGCAAGTTATTTCAATTTTTCTCGCAATTCATGGTAGAAGCCTATAACATGGAGGCGCTACACAAGGATCAAAGGCTATTGCCTATTAGTGTAGAAAAGTTCTAGGGATGTTGCGGTTGGGTAATTATTGACGGGCTGTCATAACTCGATCTATGTGTTATGATTCTTCAATCAACAACTTGACTTATGTTGAAACAATGGAAGACTGGTTGATGGATATGGGTTCAGGCATCAGGCATGATTTATCCCGCTTGGTACCATAGAGGAGGAAAAAAATTCACAATTATGCAGGACTACACTATCAACTCATGGAGTGATATATAGAATCCAGAGGTTTATTTGTAATTCATTGTCCTTAGATTATCTAGAATGTTTTAGGTGAGCACTATGTTACGCATGGGCTAAAAACTTAACCCCGTGACAACTAGTATTGCTTGAGGTTTGCTTTATTTTTGTGGATGATATTGGGATTCTGCTTGTGCAGAATGTTGCTAATCTTCTTGGAAATCCAACTTCCGCTTCGAGAGCCTCGTCGTGTGCTCTCTATGTTATCTTTTAATCCGATTTTTTCATGGTTTCTTCCTTGGAGCAATGTATGATGATCTCAGTTTTTAATTGGCTTCGGATCTTCGATGTGCAGGGTGGGATGCGAGTTTACATTTCTGAGCGAGACACATCTCCTCCAGGTCTAGTGCTGATATTCTACTTTCTCTCTGGTTTTTAAAGCACCAGTCTCGATACTGATGCTTTAAGATTAATTGAGCTAAAAACCAAGCTATTAGTTGTCTCAGCTTTTCATTACTACCGATATCATGTCTTAGCTTTTAGATCGTGTTTTCCATTTATTTTTGGCTTTCTATAAACCTCCAGCCTTGATTAGCCCATCTGAAAGTTTGTACAATTCCACCCATGTGATTGTTTTCCATTTGGGATTTTTTTTTTCTAGATTACAAAAAAATGGCGTGTGTATTGGAATGATTTTTTAACTTTCAAACACTATCTCTCTAGATCACCAAGTGATACAGACCGATCAAGAGAACATATTGATTAGATCTCTTACCATAAAGAGGCAGAGGGGATATATCAAGGGTGGGACTGAAGGCTCAAGAAAGAGGTATTTCATTCCTTTCTTACTACAGGAAGCATTGGTTCGCTGCATTATTGTAGATCTGTCTTTTACAAATCTGGAACTTGTTCCCATATCCTGAACTTTGTAATAGTTGGATGTCTACACCTTCCCGAAAGTTTTGATTTTCTTTTCTTTTACTTTTTCCCCTTGTTTTGTCACACTTTTCAGAATTCACGTAGCAACTTAGCCACTTGTTTCTTTATTGATTCAATTCTAGTATTTACTCATTTAGAATTTTAGATTGCTCATCTCATTGCCTTCTGCAATTCTTCTTTCCAGGGTGCCTGAAAAGGTTGTGGATGGAAGAGCTTCTGCTAAGATAGTCATGACTTCTACTCCAAATGGTGCAAAGCAAGGTCTGATATCACGAATTAATAGTAGGCCAGGATACTTGACCATGGGACATGACTCATTTTCATAGATCTAAGTCTAAGATGTTTGACGTCCTGATAAACCTCAGGAGTGTATGGTTGGATATAACGTTGTACTTTGCTATCCTCTTCTACCCATCTCGACAAATTTAGGATTAGTCTTACAAATAGGGGTTTGGCTGATTTAGTTGCAGAAGTACGTTGAATTTGCTGAGCCTCGTAGAATAAAATATTCCAGGAGAAAGGGAGAGCCAAAGAAGTTACTCATCTCTTGGAATGTAAAACATGTTCTTTTTCCGGTTCGATTTTTTTTCGTCAATTTCATTTTACCCAGTCATTGTGTTTTCCATTCCCGCAGAGGCATCAAGCAGTCGTATGTCAGATAATCTGCAGGGACTGACGGTGGAGAGACTTGGGGTGCTTTTAAGGGAAAAAGGCCTTTCCCCCAAAGGAAAGAAGGCAAGCTTTTAGTTTGTATACTAGTTTCTTACAGTATTTCACATTTTTGCAAAAGTTATTGGAATCTATGTGTGCAGTTTTGCTGCTATCCGTTTCGTCGTCCTGGAATTGAGAGTTAAATTTGAGGTAAAATGAACAAAGAAATGCTTGATCTGGGAACCATCTTGTCCTCCTCCTATTACCCCTTACGTCGATCAAGTAGACCAACAACTGTTCAACTCCCGCCACTCCCCACTCCTCTCATGTCTCTTCTGTTTTATGGAATGCTTTCTTTTACTGAAGAATTAAAGTCTTATGCAGGATGACCTAATTGCTAGGCTGAGGACTGCTAAGAACTGAAGCGGAGCATTTATTTCCATGGGAACTGAGTGCCCCTGCTGCAAAAGTGTAGTTACCAGGTGCTGCATGTGAAGTGTATTTTGTGACACGTTGTAGCAGCTCCATGTTAGACTACCTCAGTGATACTAAAGGGCTTCATGATCAGTGGAACTATTTTTGGTGTTAATAGTTGGTCTATTTTGTATAGTGGCATTATGTCTGGTGAGGGACAGCAGGGAATATGTACATTAGGATGGATGGAAAATCACGCCTCGTGTATTGCTGGACTTGCACCTGTTACGTATGCCCCTTGAGATGGTCACATTATTCATGATAGGTTTCAGGTTTTGGATCTCAAACAACTGTAACATGAAAGATTTTGTTGGATTTCCGGCTGTCTGAGCTCAGAATCTCTTTGATCAAGCCAACGGGTGCACCTAGCACAACTTGCCTTCTGTATCAACAGGATGGATGATGTCTCTGCTGAATCAGGGCATAGCCCTGATATTTTAGCCATCAGACAGAATGTTCGACCTGCGGTCCAGAACCTTACTGCTAGTTGTATCGTGTTTGTGACTAAATGTTTTGCACGTAACCATGGAATGGAATGCAGCAGAAATTTTTGTGTACTAGCAGTGTTTTTGGCATGATCATGAAATGGAACACATAAGCATTATAAACACAGTGCATGTCTTGTTAGGTTTTTGCGTTTTGTCTTATTATACAGGGAGGGAGAATGCATGATGGAAGTTGAGATCTCGGAGGACAGGGAGCACAAATAATGGGTTGGCTTAGAAATAATCGGCACATGCGTGCATGCATCGTGATAGATTTGCCAGTGGTCCTGTTTTGGCGCACGATGGTGGTGCCAGGCATGTCCTTTTTGGTTTTTATCCCGGAGAGAATCGACTTCTGACTCCAGCTCCTTGACTGCCACTTGACAAACCAGGGGCCAGTACTGTTCTAGGTATGTGTTTGGTTAATTATTTCTTGGTATATGTCTCATTTCAGATAGTTGATGAACAATGCACAAGATATTGTGCTCAGGTGAAGGATTTTAACCAGTTGAAGATCGGATATCAGATTGAATCAATATGCCCACACCGATCAAGAGTTGCTATGACTTTGCCTCATCATCTGCTGCTCATATTAATTTATTATGAATTCTTTGTTTCGTCTTAAATGCATTGATCTCAAGAAAGCATTTGGTAAGCTTTCTTGCCCTCTATGTGAAGCCATAATCGGCCTCCTTGTCTAAGCTATGCTTTTCTTGGTCCGTGTGTTCAATATATATCGTGAGATAATAATGTGACAGAAGTAGCGTGGCGGTAGTAGACTGTAGTAACATTTAAATTTATTGGCAGAACTGATCTCCTTCGATCGATGTTAATTTGGTTTAAAGGGTGATAGGAGATGGAAGGAGACTTGTCATTTAACTCTGGCTTTTTGCCGGTCAATGACCACATTGATAGGAGATGATGTGCAAGTCGCTAATACTTCTTGGGCACTTCTAAGTTGACAGCCGAAATGAGACGTTGACAAAATCATATGCATTGCACAAAATGTGTGATAGCAGATTTGTTAGGGTTTGCAGCCGAGATTACAACGTGAGATAAACTTGTTTGACCTTCTCGTTGATCCTGCCCTGGATTCATGTGAGGTTTGTATTTCAACGACGAACCTTGGCATGCTGTCTGATTTCTTAGCCCTTCTACTGCTTGTCCAGTTTCTTTGAAGGTGAAGTAGCTGTTGTCACTTGGTGGTTTTGGTGGAGTCGAGAACGTGATTTCAGGACATGTTTTCACCGTCTTGGGGGCAACAAATTAACTACAAGATGAGGTCAATTATGAACAGAAATGGCAAGCAAGCAAGCAACAAAGAAAAGGAAAGAGCGACGGACGGCATATCTCAATTCCATGTTATTTAATGTAGTATATTGAAAACGCAGGTGGTCATATCTCAATTCCATAGACAGCATATGGTGACTAATCAATCATATGATGTGATTCCATGTTTTTCACATAGTACAAAGAAGTGCCAACACCGTTGTGGGATTTTGGTGGATGGCTAGAAAAGCAAGCCGCGTGAGCAGCAGACGTGTTCTGTGCAGCTCATTCAAATCAATTAGGAAAGGAACTTTGCTGGTCATGTTTTCCCTCTTTCAAATCCACCTGCTGTATTCTAATATTAATGATACTAGTGTATTGTTCAATGGCATTTCAATATTGAGAACGTGAACCATTTTTTCCTTTTGGCAGATACCAGATCGCATCTACTGACTGGCTTCAAGTGATTCAAACTTCTTCGTCATACGCACAAGTTGTTCATACAGATACAGTTTTATCCATTAATTTGACTTATATAAAAAACGCCATGTCTTTTACGGAATTGACTTTGATTCATCTATCAGAGTAAGTATACAATTTGCTCTGTAAGAAAATATAGAAAGAAAACAAATTAGAACGTTCAGTGTGAGCGACAATTGACTCGCACTATCCACCAGATAAGATAATGCAAATTGCCTTACTAAGACTTTCGTGAAAAGAAGTCTAAATATAACACTAGCTATTATTCACATGCTTTTCAAGTGTAAACCTAATGAAAAATATGTCCACAACGACCGTTAGTGCAAAATAATTGTGATCTCATAAACTAAAAATTCAAAAAAGGGTCCAACATTATTAAGCCAAGAAACTATTAAGAAATGTCGAGTGTCATTCAATGGATGCCTAACTCCTACATCATCTAAGATGGTGACAAATATCCATCATAAAAAAGATGAATAATATCCTCATTTATTATCCATAAAGGTAAATCTTTCTTGGATCTCAATTCTGTCATTTCACTCACCTCTAGCTGACCTCAGGCATCACCTGAACCTACACAAGGCAACGTATGGAAATCCATACACACTCATTCTCAATCAATCATCCTTGCAGAGGACCTAAGATGTCTCCTGAACTTGTTGGGACATCTAGGGTTTGCCCGACTTCGTTTGGGAGCAGGCCTCGAAGGACCGACTTCGGGAGCAGGCTCGGGATCAACCCCAGAGGTCATTGCCCTGACAAGTCTAGATTCAACACTAAGGAAATCAAGAGAGCATTCTCGAACAGACTCGTCCCCAGAGGAAGACGATGGCAACTCGGTCGTCCCAGGTCGGGACTCCGCCTCCTCTGAATTCGAAGACGGCAAAGACGCCCCTCTCCCTGGGGTGGATGACGTCTCTAGACTAGAATCATCCATATCTTAAGGAACCCTCATAAACCTAGATCTTTTATATGGAGGGATATGCTTCTCGAAATTGTCACTAATTATTCAGGAATCCATTACCTTGAAAAAGATTAGGAAATGAAAGGAAAGTCTATAGAGGACCTAAGAAGTCTCCTGAACTTGTTGGGATATCTAGGGTCTGTCCGACTTCGTTTGGGAGCAGGCCACAAAGGATCGACTTCCAGAGTAGGTTCGGGATCAATCCTAGAGGTCATTGCCCTGGCAGGTCTAGATTCAACGCCAAGGAAATCAAGAGAGCCTTCTCGAACAGACTCGTCCCCAGAGGAAGACGATGGCAACTCGGCCATCCCAGGTCTGGACTCCGCCTCCTCTGAATTCGAAGAAGACGAAGACACCCCTCTCCCCGGGGTGGACGACGTCCGTAGACTAAAATCATCCATATCCTAGGGAACCCTCCTAAACCTAGATCTTCTATATAGAGGATATGCTTCTCGAAATTCTCACTAGTTATTCGGGAATCCATTATCTTGAAAAAGATTGGGAAATGAAAGGAAAGCCGAGTTGGTCAAAGGACGTCGAGTTCAGGAATGGCCGAATATAGGAGCTGACCAAGTTCGGGAGAAGAGAAAGGGAGAATGTGAAGTGACGGGGGGTAGGACCATCCCCTTTAATAGCGGGATAGACCACCTCCCCCAAGGGACTAGCCATTCAGGGGCTCCCACGTCACCTGAAGCCATGAGGGGACACCTGGATTGATTGGTGGGATGCTTCACCTCCGTCATTATGATGCTGCCATTATCAATGTTGTCATTCCCAATGTGACGTTTGGAGTTTCCTAATCATTAACGGTTCCAAGTTCCGAGATCAATTGGGATTTAACCTTATCCAATCCTGAATGGATAAGGCTCAACTCTGTCGAACCTTCAATCTTATCCACTCTCAAAAGGATAAGACTCAACTCGATCGAATCCTTGAGGAATGCCAAGTCAGTCAGCCAAGCCCCCGAACCAAAGGCCGAGAGCTCGAAAGGTCAAAGGGGTCAAAGGTTTGAAGGCTACAGTCCTGAGCTCAATGAGCTCCCGACATGGACTCTCCAACTCTGGACCTGTGGGTAAATATTGGTGCAAAATAATTATGATTTTATGGGTTAAAAGCCAAATAAAAGGGCCCAATATCATTAAGCCAAGGATCTATTAGAAAACGTCAAGTGACATTCCATTGATGGTTAAGTCAAACACCTTCTAAGATGGTGAGAAGTGTCCACCATAAAAAGGATGAATAATATCCTATAAATACCTTTACTTATTACCCACAAAATTAAGTTTTTCTCGGGCCCCAACTCTGTTATTTCTGTCATCTTTGGATAAAGACTGATTTAAACATCGAAGCCGATCCTCGAAATCTCATCTCGGGCCTGACTAACCGAGTTTGTTGTTTCTGATCCGTACAGGTTTCCGTATCAGGATCAGATTCCAAATCAATCAATCCAACATACTCTCGTCTGGGCCTAAGAAGCTTAGGTCTAATTTCTGAAATCGGACCCAACTTTTTCGACTTCGACACAAACAAGGACCATAACAACTTAAAAAATAATAATTGCATAACCAACGATATCTTAAGAAAACCATCAAAATACTTTTGTGACAACCTGACAAGTGCCAAAGCCATCCATCATATTATGGACAACATTTTTGGCAATCTGTCACTTCTATGCAACAAGGGTTTCCCGGACACTGTCGTCTATGAGGACGAAGGAGGCTGATTTAATGGTAGTATAATAATAGCAAAAAAGAGGAAATTTATGCAATCAAACAATTCAACTGTTTGACCCGTTTTGTCCACACCGTTTTCTCTCCTACTTACAAATTCCTCTCACTTCCAATGTCCCATTTTCCTCGAATCAAGCAGAGGAGAAACAATGATCGCTCAAGCTCTTCTTCAAAACATCTACCTCTTCTTCCCCATTTTGTTACTCTTTCCCTTGTTCCTGCTTCTGCTTCACAAGCTCATCAACTCATCCTCTTTCAAACCCACCAACAAAACCAAGCAAGGCCCTCCAACATACCCATTCATAGGATGCCTCATCTCCTTCTACAGGAACCGTCGTCGCCTCCTCGACTGGTACACCGACATGCTCTCCGAGTCCCCGACCCAGACGATCTCCATCCATCGTCTAGGGGCCACACCGATCTTTGTGACGGCGAACCCTGCCAATGTGGAGTACATCCTGAAGACCAACTTCAGCAACTTCCCCAAGGGGGAGCCATTCACTGACATCCTTGGTGATCTACTTGGGCAAGGCATCTTCAATGTGGACGGAGACATGTGGGCTAGCCGGAGGAAGCTGGCAAGCCATGAGTTCAGCACCAAGTCATTGAGGGAGTTTGTGGGCACAGTCTTGGAAGAAGAGGTTGATCATAGGCTGATCCCTTTGCTGGAGTCGGCCGTACAAGATGATATCGTAATAGACTTGCAGGTATTCATGCACGCTGCACTTTAATCTTCTGGCTAGATAGATGGCTGTTTACACGCTTGATACGTGTGAGATGCTTGCTTTTCACTTGGCTAAATTTATGGTCCTCCTTTGTTGAGGGACACTTGCATCAACAACATAGAGAGTCAAAGACAGCATCATCCATTTTTCCCTAGCTCATTGGTTGAACCATCACTATCAGGATCATATATGATGGGTGCCATGAAACACTGTTAGACAGACAGAAGAGATCTAATGCAAAGATTCTTTTACGAGCTCAAGATCGATGGACCACAATGTTAGTGACTTACCTAATAATTCGATCATAAATCGGAGTACTTATTAACGCGAAAGCAGTTGAACAGAGATTATCAATTGGAGGAATTGAACAAAACTCACCAATGCCAGCTTTACTTTTGCAGGATGTATTGAAAAGGTTCACATATGATACCATATGCAAGGTCTCGCTGGGCACAGCCCCCCGTTGCCTCCCCCTCTCCCGGCCTTCCCCGCCTCTAGTCCAGGCTTTCGAGACTGCAGCCCAGATATGTGCCGCTCGCGGAGCTGCACCTATCTATGCAGTCTGGAAGATCAAGAGAGCGCTAAACATTGGCTCTGAGAAGAAGCTCAGAGAAGCAGTGAGGGTCCTCCACAGTTCCGTGGAAGATATCATTGCGAACAAGAAGAATCATAGCATGAGCAGAGATGGACAGGAATCAGACCTGCTATCGCGGTTATTGTCAGCTGGAAATGAAGATGAGATTGTGAGAGACATGGTTGTGAGTTTCATCATGGCTGGACGTGACACGACCTCTGCCGCCATGACATGGCTCTTCTACTTGTTAAGAATTTTGATCACAAATAAAGGAAGAAAAGTATTCTATTGATGAATAGAATTGAGATTTTACAAATCCCTCAAAAACTTCCTAAACCGATGCAATCATCGGAGGTAGACACTTTGTATTGTGTTTGATCCCTTTGCTTCTGGAGGATGGGATAATTTTTCAGGCTCAACCCCTTCCCCTTTTATAGTGATGAAGGTAGGAAATGTGAAAAACCAAAAACGTGTTTTTGGTTTTCACCGGCCACTATTCACATGTGCACCGGCCACATGTTCACCGGCCACTGTTCACACATGCACCGGCCAAGCATTTGGCTGGACCTATCAATTCTCCCCCTCCAGCCACATCAATATATATTTTTTTTTGATTAGTTAGCCTCCATTCCAGCTATGTCAGCACATAGCTGAATCTTGTCTCGTGTAACTACCTTCGTCAGCATGTCTGCCGGGTTTTCCTTTGTAGGGATCTTCACTAGTGTCAACTGCTGCTGCTCCATGACTTCACGTATCCAATGATAACGAACGTCGATATGCTTTGTGCGAGAATGGTACATTGCATTCTTGCTCAAGTCCAGGGCACTTTGACTGTCACAATGTACTT